>OY856411.1:1337308053-1337310553 GCA_963693085.1 Alisma plantago-aquatica | reverse complement strand
CTTAATAGATATGGACTGTTATATCCCAGTTTGGTCGGATATGGAAGGCACTAGCACCACACAACAATCTGTACATGGTTAGATTTTGTTTTAATTTAACAATATATTTTCATTTTTCTAAATACAAACAAGGGGGTGATTATGTGTTTTATGTGTAGATATGGATTTTTCTCATGATGTTGATGGTATGGCGGGAATAGATTGGTTAGCTCATGACCATGTAGTGGATGCAAATGAAAATTTTGGTGAAGAAAATGAGACCGATGTGGATGTCGAAAGGGTGGAAGTACAATCTGAACTAGAACCTTTTATAGGTTTGCAATTTGACAATCTTGATAAGGCGGAGGAATTTTACAATCAATATGCATATCGTATGGGATTTAGCATAAGGAAGGGGAATCACTATGTCTCAGCTAAAACCAAAACAATCACAAATAGGGTATTCATGTGTTCCAAGGAAGGGTTATATAGACCAAAAAATAAGGGAAACAATGGTGATAAGGGTACCCCCAAAAAAGATGTCATTTCTAATCGAACAGGATGTAAGGCTCAAATGAGAGTCAAGCTAGAAGAAGACACAAAGTGGGTGGTTGTGAGCTTTGACAAAGAGCACAACCATGATCTCACCAAGAGTCCATCTAAAAAGAGGTTTCATCGGTCACACCGTCGTATGTCTTCTGAGGTTCTTGATTTGATTCATACGATGCATGATCAAAATATTTCTAGTGCACAAATAATGTCACTTATTGCTAGCCAACAAGGTGGAATTCATAATGTCACATTCACAAGAAAAGATTTAAGCAACAAACTTGTTTCTTTGAGGAGGAGATACATAGGTGTTGATGTAGCCTCCACATTAGAGCATTTCAAAAAGCAGCAAGCAAAAAATCATGCATTCTTCTATTCTGTACTATTTGATGATGAGGGTTGCGCACGCAATATCTTTTGGGTAGATGCGAGGTCAAGAATGGCGTATCAAACATTTGGCGATGTGGTTACATTTGACACAACTTACATGACTAATAGATACAATATGCCATTCGCACCTTTTATTGGGGTGAATCATCACAAACAGTCTACTTTGTTTGGTTGTGCTTTATTACGAGATGAGACCGCTGACTCATTTGTATGGGTTTTTCGCACATTTCTGGAAGCTATGTATGGAAAGCACCCCAAGGCTATCTTAACTGATCAAGATCCTGCAATGAAGAAGGCTATTCGCATTGTATTTCCTAATGTAGTACACCGTTGTTGTCAATGGCACATAATGAGAAAGGCACGTGAACATCTGGGTGTGATTTATGGTACTGTTGCCGGGTTTTGTGAAGAGTTTCAATCTTGCATCAATCAACCCATCACCATTCATGAGTTTGAAGAAAGATGGAAGAAGATGATAACATCATACAATTTGGGTGACAACTCACATCTAACCTTGTTATGGAATATCAGAGAGCAATGGATACCTGTATACTTTAGAGACACATTTTTTGCCAACATGTCTACAACACAACGGAGTGAGAGCAAGAATGCAATATTCAAAGATCATGTAAACAATCATTTGCCATTGTTTAAATTTGTCCAAGCATATGAGAAGGTGGTTGAGAACCGTTATGACAAAGAGGATGAAGAAGACTATAGAACTAAGGATGGCCAACCAACATTATGGTCTTTTGCTCCCATTGAGAAACATGCAAGGGATGTCTACACAAGATCGGTTTTTAAAATTTTTAAAGGACAAATGAAATTGACCTCATGCTATGATTTAGAGGAGGTTCATAAAGATTCAATATATCAAATTTCATGTGTTGGCGGTGAGTCACTTGCATTTGTATCAAAGAATAGCTACGAAGTACATGTTAATCAAAATAATGAAGAATTCTTTTGTGAATGCAAGCTATTTCAGTTTTCTGGCATCTTATGTGGTCATATACTAAAAGTGATGCTTTATCTTAAAGTTCATAAGATACCACCCCTATATGTGCTGAATAGATGGACTAGGGAAGCAAAAACCAAAATTGCAAATCATTATGTGAAAGAGACTTGTGAAGAAGTTGATGGAAGTACACCTTTGGGCAGGTTCAACTCACTTTGTAGATCGGCAATGAAGTTAATTGATATATCTTCTAAACATAAGGACACCTACCTTGATGTGCATGAGCTATTTCAAAACACTTATGCCAACATTGTGTCTTTACAAAAAGAAATGGGAATGGCTTCTTGTGGAGAAGGCATGCCATCATCTCAAACTCACATTCCAACACAAGGTAGTCAATGTGTGCTCCGAATTCAAGATGCGGAAGATGACATGCAAGCAAGAGATCCACCACCATCACATTGTAAAGGAAATAGGAAACCACAAAGGTTTAAGCCACAAGCTGAGTTAAAAGCAAAAAGACAAAGGACATGCAGTACATGTAATGGAAAAGGGCACAATAGTCGTACATGTAGATCTGGGGTAAGTTACAAAGCCTTGTAGTTTCTCTAATCTTATATTGCATGA
>OY856411.1:1337290553-1337303053 GCA_963693085.1 Alisma plantago-aquatica | reverse complement strand
TACAAGTAATACAAAGGAACAAGAAGGGAATAAAGGAAAATACAACTTATCCTTGTAGCTCAAGGCTTGATTTCCCTAGATCAAGCGTTTGGATTTTCCTAGCCAATATGATGGACTTATGATTGCTAGGGTTAGGAAAATCTAGCCTATAGGACAAGCTTGAGCTAAAGAAAAAAAATGGCCAATTGATCACAAAGCTCAGTTCACACAGATTGCACAAGAGGGCTCAAGTATTTTCTTAGGTATAGCAAGTGTAAGAAGTGTATCATAGTGTCCTATGGCTTGTCCTATTTATAGGAATGGCCTAAGTATGCTTAAGGACATTCTAGACAACTTCTAGGGGGTTCCTAGTGCTTAACTAGCCGTTAGGAATAAGTTAGGTGCATTAGCAACGGCTAGTTAATTAATTCTGCAGTTGCTGTCAGAGACCATCTCGGTCGAGGACTTGTCGACCGAGATGTCCAGTCGGTCGAGGATTTGTCGACCGACAGGCTCTCTAGATTAACGTTTATTTGCAACTGTTAACTGCTGTGTCTAACGGCTATTTTTGGTCAATCTCGGTCGAGAGGTTTGTCGACCGAGAGTGTCTCGGTCGAGGAGTGTGGTCGACCGAGATTGATTCTGTTTTCAATCTTTCAATTAAGATACTAAGTGTGTGCATGAGTGTGTATTATGTGATCCTATTGAATGGATGACTAAGGTGTTTAGCTAGGGAAAATCCAATGCTTGGTTTACATGCGATTCTAAGTACTTGTACATTATAATTCTGTACAAGTTTTTACAATGATTACATTTGCATGAAAATATAAATACTTCACGTTGGATTTCCCTCATAGTTGTGCCATCCTGCACACTCAAGTAGCTCGTTAGATAAATAAGAATGAAATGTTTGTCATCATCGAAACAAAGGGGATTTATCATAATATCCAATTTATCCAACAATCTCCCCCTTTTTGAAGATGACAAACATTTCTTAAATATGAAATAAGGAAATATAAATCATGTGAGTTTCATACCTGGAAATTTACCTTTTGTAGCCATTTATGTTTTTCAAGTGAGTGCTGGCCGAGATATGATGAAACTCCTTTATATATACTTTTATATTCTTTCTCCCCCTTTTGTCATTTCAAAAAGATATCCAAGTTGAATGTGTTATTGATCTTCTCCCCCTTTATGTAATGCTCCCCCGTAATTAGATATCTTATTAGGAACATGGATTTGTATCTAATTTATCCACAATTTGTTTCTCAATCATTCGCAAGGATGTTAGGCCTTGGAATGATATGAGATCCCCTTAAGCATATGATGAATGGATTTCTCATATAGCAAAGAATGTTAACTTATAGATTAAATGAGAATCCTAAAAATATCTCCCCTTCTTTCTTATGCTTTGCTCCCCCTTAAATGGATATTCCTTTAAGAATATTGATTTTATGCTTGTCTAATTTAGCCACAATATCTCTCAATCATACGAATCTTGTTCAACAATACTAAGGTCATAGCCCTTTTCAAATAATGTTTGCACAGTATTTGGAAAAATTTGTAATCATTCAGATTTGTGTTTATTGTTCATATAAAAGATTTTACAAAGATATATGCAATTATTATGTCAGTCTGAAAACAGGAACCAGGTCGGTCGACCATTGTTCGACCGACAGTGTTTCTCGGTCGACTATTGTCTCGACCGAGAAAGGTTCTGGAGAACAGAATTTTCTGCATTTGTTGATTTAATTATAGTAGTAATATTTTTCCTTTGAATCGTTATTACTTCCTTATTTGTTATGCTCTACAATAATGAACCAATGATCCATATTTTGAAGTATGCCAAAATAAATAATCATGTGAAAAGAGTAGCAATTTTCATTCAATAACATGAAGAAGATTACAATCATATGGAATACAACTATTACAACACCAACACTTCACAGGAAAGATTTAAGGATTACATCAATGTCCGGATCTTTCCCAAGAAATGGCTCAGCTCCATAGTATTGGACCAAAGTTTTCCAATCTAAAGCACCAGTTGTAGTCAATGCATATGCTTCCAGGAAAGTGGGAATTCGGTCAAAACGGAAGTGAGCAGCTATGTCTTGCAATTGTATGGACGAAAATTGAGTATGTGCAAGATCCATTGATGGTGAAGGTGGAGGTTGATAGTAGTTGTATGAGGGGTTAAATGGGTCGAGCATGCCAGGGTTTAAAGAATGCGGATATTCATCGGTTTGGCCAGGAGAAAGGTTTTGCATTCTTTGATTCAAATATGTCATGGCATGGTGATTGTAGTTTAATTGTTTACTAAGATGGTATTGGGAGCCAGCAATATAAGTAAGGGTATTTTGGATGGGATCAATGGAAAGGTTAGTAGAAGGAGGGGGTGGTATATCCTGATGTGATGACTCTCCTTCTACTCTTGCCTTTTTATGGCCAAAGTCAATCCCCATCTTCTCTACGGTGTTCTTACTTATCTTTGGTGGTCTACGCTCCCATATATATCCCATATCTTCGATGTTTACCTTAAGACAATGTTGAGTAATCTGGCATACAAAATCGGCATAAGGTGGATTGCTAGAAAACTCAAGCATATTTTTAAGTACTATGCGAATGAAGTTGATGGGAATTTCTTTTATGATAGCATAAATGAGACACATGCGGAAAATGGGAACCTCGGATTTATTGGCTCGTGGATGTATGTTGGTGGAAACAATAAGGTTTACTATTCTACATGCCGGTTTTAGGTTTATAGCATAATAGGTTCCCCTATCTTCATGACAAGTGGTATTGGCTTGAAATATGGCTCTTTTGATATCACTTAAGCTAATGGTATGGTCATCATCGGAAAATAAATTTATTGGATTGCTGGTGGTAAGGTCAAGGAAATCTTGATATTCATCTATATCAATTTCAAGCATGTCAAGAATATCCCCTTCGGAAAACTTAAAACTATGCCCATTGACCATGGTGTAGAAGAAAGTGGTGTCATTTTCGGTGTGAGATATAAGATTGGCATAGAATTCGTTTACTACCTTAATGGAGTAGGAAGGAAAGGATGGATTGATGAAGTCCTTCAGCTTTTGTACTCCAAAGAGATGCTCCAGGTCTACGATGTTGATGAAGTCCATCACTTCGACCGGACGTCGGGGAAGAGGGGCTTTAGAGGAAAGCCGAAAGTATCTATCTCCAGCATCTCCGTCGACGAAAGCTATGTCATTGATGATCGTCAGTGGCGGAGTTGCTTCCCTCTCTTCTCTTCTTTTTCTTCCAGCAACTTTCTTCTTCCCACGAACAGTTGATGATGAGGCCATTGTGTTTCTTGAGAGTGGAGAAGAAGCAAGGAAGATTTGAGGGTAAGAGTGCTGAAGGATTGCACGAAATTGCACTAGAGATGGACTATGGAAGCAAGGAAATGCAAGTGTGAGTAAGTGGCTCGTTTTTGCACTTATTTATAGAATTCCAGCGACCCGGTCGGTCGACGGCTCGTCGACCGAGCGTCCGCAACAGTCGAGTTGCAGACGCGCCACTTGGTCCTCCAACGGTAAAGAAAACGGTCATAACGGTCGGGTCGCAACGGTCATATCCAACGGCTATTTCTCGGTCGAGAGCTTGTCGACCGACATTGTCTCGGTCGAGCACTCGTCGACCGACAGTTTGTCTGAGACTGAGTCTGTTTAGATTTTATCGGTCGAGTGAGACGGGCTGACCGAGTGGTTCTCGGTCGAGCACTCGTCGACCGACTAACTTTCTGAGTTCAATTGTTTTTGCTGAATCTTAATGCAAATCATAGAACATTTTTGTAGAGCATATGTATATTCCAAGGAATTAATAATATTTAAGGCTTCTGATTACCACAAATGATTTGACGTTTTAATTTAAAAATATGCTAAGATACAGTTCAATAAAATAATGTTCAAATAAACAGTTTTTATCAGAGTTTATTTTAGGTCGCCCTTGATTACGACCATAGTGCCCCTTGGTCAAATTTTATTTTAACCAAGAGGCATATTTTGCAGGTTTCCAGTATGAATCATTCATATGCGAAATATGAGTTTTGCAGATAGCTTGAGACTCATTAAAGTGTACTAATTATGAGAGCTTAATAAGGACATCAAATATGGTGAAGCATATTCAAGAATAATATTCATTTATGAATTTAAGATTTCTTTGGAGAGACTAAAATGTAAAAGCATAAAAAAAATTTATTTGAAACATTTTTTTCATTGCAAGAATTTCTGAAAAGAATGATTAAATAGAATCTTTCAAGAATAATTTTCACATACAGTGCAAAGATTTTGTTATCCCTAAATGTTAAGTTGAGAAAGACATAAGAATATACAAATTAAGGTCTATGGTCATATCTCAACTTAGTCGAACCTATTTAATTTGGGGTTTTTGGAACCCATACCATCTCGACATTCTTTTTCTTGTATGGGCACGAAAAAGAATAATGTCCAAGGCGTGAGCAATAATGACAACAAATTGTATCAACCTCAAGCCTTTTTCTATGGTTTTGATTTAGGTTATCCTTGGGTATATACATTTTTGTGCCTTTAGGTATATAAGCAGATTGACTTGCTTGTGTCCTTCTAGGTTGTTGATGGGATTTCTCATTAGGCTTATAACCTAGTCCTCTTCTCCCTATTTGATGATAGGAATTTTCTAGTATATTATCAAGGATTCCATTGTTGCTTAACTTGCTAACTTTTTGTTGCAACTTAACGATCTCATCCATTCTTTTCTTGATATCTAACTTTGCTTGATCTAGATTGGATGATAACATATTTCTTTCTTTCACTATATTGTCATAATCTACATGGGTGCACAATATAGGTTGTTTTTGAATATCATTTAACTTTGCAAGTAATTCAGTCTTTTCTTGACATAGAAGATCATAGTTAGTCTCTAGAGTGAAAATTTTCACTTCATTATTACTCAGAGATGATTTCAAAGTACGATTGTCAGACATAATGCTATCTTTTTCAAAACCAAGAGTATTCAATTTAGCATATAAATCATCATTTTCGGATGTAAGTTCAAGAAGTCTAGCATTTAGATCATCATTTTCTTTATTTGATTTCTTTAATTTCTTTTTGTATTCAACATATTTGTTATGTGTTTCTTCAATAATAGCAACTAACTCCTCCTTGGGTAAATCAAGCAAACTTACCTCTTCTTCTTCTTCCTCACTTATTGTAGCAACGAAACACTCTTTATGTGCATCTCTTTTCTTTGACCTCCATGGACATTTAGACGTAGAGTGCTTTGTTCCCAAGCACCAATTGCAACTTGTCGAACTTTGGTCCATGCTCCTTTTCTTGTGGTTGTAGTCACCTCCTCCCTTTATTTCTTCAAGACCTTGTTAGGGCTCCTTGAAGCCTGCTCTGATACCAATTGAAAACCTCTAGAGGGGGGGTGAATAGAGTTTTATAGAGATTTTAAAATAATTTAAACTCAAACAACCAAGGTAAAGATTGAGAAGAGGAACACAGGTGTTTAGAGTGGTTCCACCTTAGCAAATACTAAGGAGTCAGTCCACTACCCGGTTGCTTACCCAACCGGGATTATGAAAGTACTAAATTTTATTACCTCTCAAGGATGTTACATAAAATTTACAATACTTTCTAAACACCCTTTGGACAGCCTTCACCCTGAAGTAGTCTTGCCAACCTCGAAGCAGCCTTCTTTGAAGTAACTTCAAGCTCCCCCTTGAAGTAGCCTTCCTCCTGAAGTAGCTTCCCGTCAAGACAGCCTTCTGAAGTAGTCCAAAGTCCTCCTCTTCACACGAAGAGCTTCAACCTCTCCAATCCGCAGCCTCCTACCTGGAGTAGCAAGGAGAGTACAAGTAATACAAAGGAACAAGAAGGGAATAAAGGAAAATACAACTTATCCTTGTAGCTCAAGGCTTGATTTCCCTAGATTAAGCGTTTGGATTTTCCTAGCCAATATGATGGACTTATGATTGCTAGGGTTAGGAAAATCTAGCCTATAGGACAAGCTTGAGCTAAAGAAAAAAAAATGGCCAATTGATCACAAAGCTCAGTTCACACAGATTGCACAAGAGGGCTCAAGTATTTTCTTAGGTATAGCAAGTGTAAGAAGTGTATCATAGTGTCCTATGGCTTGTCCTATTTATAGGAATGGCCTAAGTATGCTTAAGGACATTCTAGACAACTTCTAGGGGGTTCCTAGTGCTTAACTAGCCGTTAGGAATAAGTTAGGTGCATTAGCAACGGCTAGTTAATTAATTCTGCAGTTGCTGTCAGAGACCATCTCGGTCGAGGACTTGTCGACCGAGATGTCCAGTCGGTCGAGGATTTGTCGACCGACAGGCTCTCTAGATTAACGTTTATTTGCAACTGTTAACTGCTGTGTCTAACGGCTATTTTTGGTCAATCTCGGTCGAGAGGTTTGTCGACCGAGAGTGTCTCGGTCGAGGAGTGTGGTCGACCGAGATTGATTCTGTTTTCAATCTTTCAATTAAGATACTAAGTGTGTGCATGAGTGTGTATTATGTGATCCTATTGAATGGATGACTAAGGTGTTTAGCTAGGGAAAATCCAATGCTTGGTTTACATGCGATTCTAAGTACTTGTACATTATAATTCTGTACAAGTTTTTACAATGATTACATTTGCATGAAAATATAAATACTTCACGTTGGATTTCCCTCATAGTTGTGCCATCCTGCACACTCAAGTAGCTCGTTAGATAAATAAGAATGAAATGTTTGTCATCATCGAAACAAAGGGGATTTATCATAATATCCAATTTATCCAACAGATATTAATGAATTATGTTTAAAATAAGTAATAATCATAGACAAAATGATAAAGCTGAAAAAGCATACAACACCCTTAAGGGTAGTTCGAGTATGTTTTTTAAGCATGATAACAAAATCAAAAATTTCTGCCAACGAAAAGTGGTATCAGAGCCAAGTAACAATCCGAATAGAACTGAAGATGAAGATAACAATATATACGAAGCTTTAGATTTAGAGTTTGAAGTAAATATTGAATAACAAGTATAGAAAATTAGAAGTACAAGTACACGGAAATAATTCTAAGAACTTTCAAAGAATTCAAGAAATGATCGTAGAATTACAGAAAACTATGGAATACCTATATGAAAAACAAAATAACGAATGCATATCAAGAATAAATTTATTTCAAACCAGTAGAAACGAGATAAGTTTGTGTCCTCTCCAGATAGAAGAAACTGATGATTTCAAAATTGAACAACTAGAAAATAAATATTTAGAAGCCGATGTAGAAGAATTAGATAGTCTAAGCCAAGAAATTGTTAGATTAACAGAAAAAGTAAGAACAATAAATCTAAAACCAGTCGAAGTAGGAACTTCAGGAATGTCAGGAAGTCAAGTAGCAATGCCTACAACTATCCCTAGCGGACAAGGTAGTAGAAATGAAACACCAGAACAATCAGGAGCTAGATATTGGTCTGATCCTAGGTTTAGAAGAAAACCTACCGACAGAAACATATATGAAGGAATAAATTGGGCATCAGATAGAAGATCGAGTAATATTACTCTAAAAACCCCACTTGATTACATGAATCAGGAATATATTAGTGCAAACAGAATTTATCTAAACCTAAATTGCGTCAGAAATATAGATGAAGCTATAACAAGTTGGGCGAAAGCCACATATTTATCAATAACATCACAAAGTTATGATATTGATACAACAGCTAGATTTTGTCATTTAACTTTTCAAGGAATCGTAGCAGATTGGTGGAAAGGATTAACTGACAACGATAAGGAAGTAGTAAAAGGAACAACATCCACTTTAGCTCAAGTAGTAAATAACTATGAGAACGAAATAAGAAGAGAATTTTTAGGAGAAACATGGAACGTAAATAGAGATGTGGAAAAAGAAAAAGAAAAATAGAGATTTACCTTTTTATTGTATAATCTGAAATTTTGTGATATGTGCCGCATAGACAAATATATATGCAAATTTCAAGAATATTTCTATAAAATATATGATAGAACAGACAGAGAAAATGTTACTAATAAAAGTTTACTAAATTTATTTTATACGAAAGTACCTGACCCTTGGGGATTTAAAGAAATGCAATTATATCCTCAATATATTGGACAAAGAGCAGACACATTAGGAGGAAGAATAGAATTTCTAAAAATGAAATTAGAAGAATGGTGTGCTGAAGCTACGCTAAGCAGAAAAACAAATAAGGTAGGACTTTGTTGTAAAAAATTAAACCATCCAATATCCATAGGATGCGAACCACTAAGGTATAATAGAAGAAATAAATATAAGTTTAAAAAGAGAAAAAGGTTTGGATTTAAACCAAAACCAAAACAAAAATATTATAGAAGAAAGAAAAATTATAATAAAAATATGAAAAATCCAAAAGAATGCAAATGCTTTATATGCCAAGAAACAGGGCACTATGCCAATAAATGCCCAAATAGAGGATCTAAGAAAATTAACCAAAAATAATTTGAAGAAATTATAGAAGAAGAACTTTCTGAAATAGAAAATATTCAAGAATTTGTTCAATTAACAGACGATGAACAATCAGATGAATCAATCTATTATTTCTCAGACACATAATCAGATTGAAGAAGAAATAATAGAAGAATACCAAGAAGAAGCAGGAAATTTCTTGCAAGAAGTAATAATAGACAAAAAATTATTCAATCGGATAAGAAATACCGGGCTAAGATTAGAAAATTATGATGGATTCAGAACATCCCTACTTGAAAAAATTACTCAAAGAAAGCATATTTTTTATTATGGAATAACTAATAGAGAAATGTCTATGCAAATAGAATACACTACAAACAGAATACATATACCTTTACTTCGAAAAAAAGATTTAATGAGAAAAATGGAAAAAATAAAAGATAAATCTAAAATAGGATGGATTCATATAGGAGTCATACAAATGATGATAAAAGCAACATTCCGAGAAGGAATAGATTTCCCAATAAATATTGTACTAATGGATAATAGGATTAATGACTGAAAAGATGCTACGTTAGGAATATTACAAGGAAATCTCAGTCATAAAAAATTAATCTTTAATATTTATCCAATGACAAGTGTGAACATTAAAGATAATAATATAAATAGAACTTTAAGCTTAATACAAGATTTTCAAAGGAAAGAATTCATGAAAAAAGGATCCATTCCATATTCAATAACCTACATAATAAGTTATGCTCTTAGCAACACACATCACTCTGAAAAATTTGAAGATAAAGATATTATAACACTTCCTAATATATTTAAAGAAATAGGAAAAATTACAAAACCAGACATAATTTCTGAGATAGAAATACCAAAAAACATGAATATAGATGTTTCCGAAAAACCTTTAGTGACAGATAATAAAATCCCAAGGAAATTACGTTATCAAGGAAATCGGCTACAATTAACTAATGGAGATAAAATAGAAGAAGAAGCTAGAAAAAGTACGGATAGATATAATGGTAGGCTAAGACCGATATTACGAAATGTACAAAGAACAGCAAGTTTAAGAATTCTAGCAGATAACAGAAATGCTAGAAATTATAAATTATATGGAAAATATTTTAATGGTCAAGAATGGAGTATGACTACAATATTAATAGATTCAGGGGCAGGAGCTTCCTTTATCCAACAAGGAATGATACCCTATATGGAAAAAATACCCATAGGATCACTCTATGCATATATAAATTTTGATGGACAGGAATATGAAATTACACACCAAGCCATTATTCCAATAGAAATATAAAATATAAAAATTGATATAACACTCTATGTACAATCAGATAGTCGCAACGACGACATAGAAATTATACTAGGAATGAGCGCACTACAACAAATGGAACCATTTTCATTGCAAAGTGAAGGACTATATTTTACACATAATAATCAAGAATATTTCTGGAAAAAAGAAGATGACTAGTATATATAGTGTTTATATAGTAGCAGGAATTGTATACAAAGAATATAAAATAGAATACTTCCATGCATTCCTAGATACAGGTGTAGGAAATTACATTGCCCGAAGACAGTGCTTTCCTGAAAAATATATTACAACACTACCTACATTATACGGAAAAGATTTTACAGGAAAAAGACATGCATTAACTCATGGAGTGAGAAAACCTAAGATCATATTAGGAAATTATATAATTACATGTCCACCATTTTATACTCCTGAATACGCGCAACAAGACATAGAATTAGGAAATAACTTTACACAAAAATTTAAATTGTATATACAACACCAACATTATATTCAATTATTAACACCCTGTGATCATTGGATTACAGCAAAAAGGGTCCAAAAAGCTTATAAAAGAGACAAATTTATTTTCCGCAGCAAACATGGTGATTATAACAAAAAGCAACAACAAAAACCAATAAAAGGAAGAATTATAGCACAAATAAATATACAAGACGCGGAATCATTATTTGAAAAGAATTACAGTGATGACCCACTAGCTCTTTGGAATATTAGCCAAGAATGGGCTACAATAGAATTAATAAACGACACCAAAATAATTAGAGTAAAACCCATGAGATATAATCCGGTTGACATTGAAGAATTTAGAACTCAAATTACAAGAATTAGAAATATCACAATTAATACAAAAATCAAAAAGTCCTCATTCTAGCCCAGCATTTATGGTTAGAAACCATTCAGAAATTAAAAGAGGAAAAGCAAGAATGGTAGTTAATTATAAATAATTAAATCAATATACAAAATTTGATGGATATTTTCTTCCACACAAAGAAACTCTAATAAACATGACAAGGGGAAAAACATTTATTCAAAATTTGACTGTAAATCATGATTTTATCAGATAAGACTAGATGAAAAAAGCATACCATTGACGGCATTTAGTACTCCACAAGGACATTACGAATGGAGGGTAATGCCTTTCGGATTAAAAAATGCACCGCAAATATACCAAAGAAGAATGGATAAGGTATTTGAACTATATAATTCCTTTTGTTTAGTATATGTAGATGATATCCTTATAGCAAGTAAAAATGAAGAAGAACATCATAAACATATGCAAATATTTTCTCTTCTATGCCAAAAAGCAGGAATAATATTATCTAAAAAGAAAACAGAAATATGTAAAGCTAAAATAGAATTTTTGGGATTAAAATTAGACTCAAGCGGAATAGAATTATAAGAACATATAGTAGAAAAAATAGTTATGTTCTCAGACAAAATAGAAGAAAAAAAACAACTTCAAAGATTTTTAGAATGTCTAAATTATGCAGAACAATTTATCAAAAAATTGGCAAAATTAAGAAATCCCCTACAAAAACTATTAAAGAAAAATGCTATTTTCATTATGACAGAAGAACTTATAAATCATGTTAGATTTATAAAAGAAAAATGTAAAAATTTACCAAGATTAGACCTCCCTTTAGAAGGAGATGAATTAATAATAGAAACAGACGCCTCTGAAGAATTTTGGGGAGAAGTCTTAAAGAAAAAAGATGAACAAAAAGAAAAAAATATGTAGATATACCTCTGGAACGTTTACTGATACAAAAAAAAGATATCATTCAAATGAGAAAGAATTATTAGCACTAAAAAAGGGAATTAAAAAATTCTCTTATTTCTTGTTACCTAAAAAATTCCTAGCACGGGTCGATAATACCCAGGTCAAAGCCTTCATTAAAAATAATCTACCATCTACACCTGAATATAAGAGATTAAGCAGATGGCAAACATTTTTTGCAGAATATATTTTTGATATAGAAGTTATTAAAGTTGAGACTAACTCTCTTGTAGATCTCTTATCCAGAGAATATAATGGAGCAAGTTGAAAAGAAACTTGCGGAATTAGAGACTCGATTACAACGTAATTGTAATTTGTTACAAGACAATTACGTAGAATTAATTGAAATGATTAAAAAACAAGACAAAATTATTGACAATATTAAAGAAAGCAAACAAGATATTGCAGGAATTATTGCAGATCTGAACTGCTTTAGAAGAGAAATACAGAAGAAAGAATCAGAAACAGCTAGAACGGATAAAGCGACAGGTAAAAGACCTATCGACATGTCCCTCCAAATTTCTGATTCAATCAGTAGCCAAAAAAACTACTGAAAGTACAAGCCTAACGGCAAGAGAAAGAAGTTTTAAAACTGCTAAGACCAGCTTCACAGCTGGAAATATTATCTCTTCAAAGAAAGATAATAGCCAAACGGCAAGAAGCATTTTTCAAACTACAATTTCTTCAGAGAACAGCTCCTGCTTAACAGCGGAGAATACAATCTCTTCGGAGAAAGAATCCCGCAATACTGTGGATAATATAAAATTGATGACCGAAAGAATATTTAAATTCAGAATATCTCAGATAGAGTAGGATTATGACCTGCAATTGAACCTTACAGATTTCCTAATAAAATGCAAAAATGAATACAAATTTCTATTAGAGATTGTTTATAATCTCAAAACAACAGAGACGCGTGTTCCAGATCACACGGGAATTTATCCCAGAATTA